>JAQFVV010012454.1:7032609-7063761 GCA_028023455.1 Epiperipatus broadwayi | reverse complement strand
ATTCGCTAACTAAATATAGCCAGATACCCGTTTACTGGCCAATATTGAATAGCATCTGAAAAATATTCCAAACATGTTAAAACATTTTACAAAATTACTCCACTCCAAATTCGAATTCATTTTGTAAACATCCGCAGAAGATGTACTAGTGAGATCTTTATATCTTTAAATTTTATTATTTTAAAATATTAAACATATAATTTATTTTAAATATATTAATTTATTCAATTTATGAATATATATTCACATTTTTTTTAAACAAACAAAACTGATTATTATATATATTGATTTACATTTCTGTTGATCCCACAATTTAGAAAAATAATTTGAAAAATATTCCATATATATTTTTTAAAATTAAGGACAAACTAATAATGATTCATAAATAATAATGAAACAATTGGGGTTTGGAATACTATGGTAAGACAAGAAAGTGATAGAATTATTGGAAATTATAAAATGGGAATAGGAAAAGTGAAGAATTGATAAGATTTGGCAGAGAAAACAGTATGGGAGACACTTTATTTTTTTTTCTCGCTGAAAACTTTTCTTATGGAGATGAAGGGATGGGGCTCTTAAAGGATGTGGATGATGGTTTGCAACTTGTATCATTTTTAGGTTTTATGAGATTTTAAAAACTATTATAGTTTTGCTATCATGCCTAATTTCTGCCATAGTTTCTATATAAACAATGTGAAATAAATTGGCCAAGATTTGACTTTTTACTTTAACTAAAAAAAAAAACTTTGGAAGGATACCATCTGCTCAGAAGCCTTTCTTGATTTAAGATAGTTCAAAAGCAAGTTCAAAATTATCTTTTATTAGATTGAAATTACATATGAAAAGTTTCAAATGATAAGAAAAGACTTCAATTATATTATGTTTCAATTCAAAATAGGGATAAAATTAATATTAAGATTACATAAATACATCATAAAGGTGTATAGATTTAAATAATAATTTAATAGTAATAGAATTGAAATATCTTTTAAAAGAATAAAAAAAAACTGAAACAAATAAACAAAAAAAGAGCAATTGTTAAATAAAAGAGAATAATGAGGAAAAAATATCATCATCATCATTATCAACCATTATCAATCCACTGCAGGATGAAGGTCTCTCCAAGTTTAATCCATCTTCTCCGATCTTTAGCTTCTCTTCTCCACATCACCCCTGCACACTTTATTTCATCCCTCCATCTCACATGTGGTCTCTTTCTGGGTCTTTTACAATCTCTTGGAATCCAGTTTAAAATTTCAATTGTCCATCTATTATCATCTCTTCTAACAATATGTCCAGCCCAACTCCACTTCAATCTTTTAATTTTTTCAATGAGGTCAGTAACAGCTGTTTGTTCTCTTACCCATACATTGCGTTTTCGATCTCTTCTTGTTACTCCCAACATACATCTCTCCATACTTCTTTGAGTGGTCTGAAGTCTGTGAATTGCTCTTCTATTAAGTGTCCAAGTCTCAGATCCATAAGTAAGAACTGGTAAAACACATTTGTTAAAAACCTTCCTTTTCAAACACATAGGCATATTTCCTTTTAATATCAAGTTATTTCTACCAAAAGCACTCCAACCAAGTTTAATTCTATGATTAATTTCCTCCATTATGTTTCCATCTGTATTAATAATCTGACCAAGGTATTTGTAACTGTTAACTTCTTCTAATTCATCATAATCAATCTTTATTTTCATATTTTGAGCAAATCGATTAAACATTACTTTAGTCTTTTTAACATTTATCTTTAGTCCTACTTTCCTACTTTCATCTGATAATTCCTGCAACATTTCCTGCAGATCTGAAGCATTATTTGCAAAAACAACTACATCATCTGCGAAATCTAAATGACTTAAATAATCACCATTTACTTTCACTCCTTTAGTTTCCCATTTTAATCCACAAAATACTTCATGCAGCACTGCTGTAAAAAGTTTTGGAGATATGGAGTCACCTTGTCTTACACCTTTCTCAATGTTGACTTTCCCAATGTCATTATGTAATCTAATTGTTGCTGTTGCATTTTTATAAATATTCTTTAAAATATGACAATATCCTGGATCTATACCTTGATGACCTAATGCTTTAATCACTGAAGAAATGTTTATAGAATCAAAGGCCTTTTCATAATCTACAAATCCTAAGCATAATGGCAACTCATATTCATTTGTCCTTTCTATAACTTCTCTCAATACCTGGATATGATCTACTGTACTAAAACCACTTTTAAATCCGGCTTGTTCTCTTGGTTGGTGGAAATCCAATGTTCTCTGTAGGCGAGTAGTAATTATCTTGGTAAAATTTTTATATAAAACTGATAAAAGACTGATAGGTCTGTAATTTCTAATATCTTCTTTATCACCTTTTTTAAATATTAATATTATTACAGCATTCTTCCAATCATCCGGTACATCTTTATCATTTAGACATTTGGTATATAACTTTGCTAAAAAATTTTCTATTTCTTCACCTGCTTCTTTTAATATATCAATTATAATTCCATCATTACCTGGAGCCTTTCCTTTCTTCATACATTTAATTGCATGTCTCACTTCTTCATTTAAAATTCTGGGCAATTTGGAAGATGTAATAGATATAGGAGGTACTTGTTCTTTATTACTATATAATTCTTGATAAAAATCTTCTACCAATTTCATGATGTCATCTCTCCTTTTAGTAATAATTCCATCTTTTTTTTATTGCAGATATAAATTTCCTACCAATACCAAAATGTTGTTTTACATTCTTAAGACTTTTATTTTCTTCTACAGCTTTCCTTGCTAGTTCACAGTTATACTTTCTTATATCATTTTCAACTCTTTTCCGCACCATTTTACAAAATTCGAGATATTCAATTCTTTTTAATGCATCATTTTTGTATATCTTCATATTCCTTCTTTTCTTCATAAATTCTCTAGTCTCAGTAGAAATTTTATTGGTCAATTGCTGTTTCTTTCTACCAGCTATCTTTGTTGCAGTTTTCAAAAGTGTATCAGTTATTTTCGTATTAATTTCATTCAAATCTGAATCATGTTCAAAATCTACTAATACTTGAAACCGATTTGTAAGTTCTAATTTAAATTCATTAGAATGTTTCTGAAGATTAGGAATATCAACTGTAAATATTGTTTTTTTTAATAATTTTTGTCTCTCTAGTTTTACATTAACACGTATCTTACACCTTACTAATCGATGATCACTTCCTGTGTTAAATTTATTAAGAACATTACAATCTTGAAATATGTATTTCCTGTTAGTCAAAATATAATCCAATTCTGCTGTACCTTCATTTGGATGCTTCCATGTCCATTTCCTTTTAACATTTTTCTCAAAAAAAGAATTCATAATATAAAGTTTTTCTTTTTCTGCAAACTCCACAAGTCTATGTCCTCTCTCATTTCTATTACCATAACCAAAATTACCCACAGCACTTTCATCTTTCATTTTTTTACCAATTCTAGCATTAAAGTCTCCGATAACAATTTTAAAATGGTGTTTACTCTGATCAAAAGCCTTTTGTACATCCATATAAAAATCTTCTACTACTTCATCACTATGAGAACTTGTTGGGGCATAAACCTGAATTATCTGCATTTGGTATCTGCTATTAAGTTGTATAACTAATCTTGCCACTCTGTCCGATACACCACCAATCTCCACAATATTGTTCTTCCACTTTTTATTTATAATGAATCCTACTCCACTTGTATTTCCAATATTTGTGCCTTTATAATAGAGTATATGTCCACTTTTTAAATCAATTGTCTCTTCACCTTTTCTTCTAACTTCACAAAGTCCAATAATGTCCCATTTAATATAAGAGAGTTCTTCTTCTAATTCTTGCAATCTTCCTTTACTTGAAAGTGATCTGCAGTTGTAAGTACCTAAATAAAAAGTCGTCATCAAATGGCAGCCTGGGTCCGCAATCAGGGGATTCTTAGCACCCTCCGCCTTTGGCCACCAACCGCTGCCTTGGTTGGTGACTTTACAGCCTCCCTGGGAATAAGGGCCATGCTTTATTTTTGTCTGTCATAATTGTATATATGTATTGGGAAAATATTTATCATTTACACAAACATTCATTCTGCCGTATCAGGCACTGAGAAGAAAGACCATGATGTTTCTTGATCTTAAACTCAGAGGTAAAAAGCCAATAAACTCACCACGCTGGCTAATGCATGTTGGTGAGCAGCCCATCCATGTTCGTATACTATATGAATAATCACATAGTAATAACAGCTGCAACGACAAGAACGTATGGAGTGGACATTAGGAATTTGCCCTGTGGTTCCTTTAAGGCCTCCAAGAGGAATCAAAGGGTCTCCTTTCAGTTAATAGCAAAACAATAATAATCTAATTGATAAATGAAATGTTTCTATAAAATTTTGAAAAATGCTGTAGTAAAAGAACTAAAATGTAAATGATGAATAAGATAATAGAAAAAACAGTGTTGAAGCAATAACTTTATTCAACAAACAATGAAAACTGTTTTTTTTTTTTTTTAATAAAAATAATGTCTTTATTTACTTTGGTGGTCATGTATTTACCTTGCTATGATGCCACGACGGTCAACATTGTTTCCACACGCCGAATTTTATGTTTACAATGTCTCATTTTTTGACTGAAAATTAGAAAAGGCAGTGCGTAGTGCTGGAGTGGGTGGGGGGCCTCCAATGATTTTGCCTGTCCAGAGGACAGGCCAATACATGCTCAATTATAAAAATCAGTGTGTAAAAACAATGCCGACCATCATGAGGTCCCAGCAAGGTATATACGATTTTCAGCTGGTTTTCTGGATGCTGTTGATGAACTAGAAAATTGAGGATTACAAAAGAAAGTTCATCCTGGTTAAATTTTAAAAGTTCTAGATCAAAGTCTATTGCTTGCAAACTTGTTTTGAAGACAATTACAGATGGATGTAAAAATTTAAAAATTCCCGGAAATGTTAACAAACTATTAATTGGTCCATGTAATAAAATTCTCCCTTCAGATATCTTTAAAATGTAACTTCCTCAATGATTCGGTTTAGAAAAAAATAATTTCCCTTTTTTTAGATAAGCTTTTTTTTTTTTTAAAACTTTCTAAGTCTAATGTAAAAAAGCTCAATTATTTATAAAATGGTTACATAATTGCCCAATAGAATTATTATTCTTTCATTGATGGCACAAAAATTCAAAGAATAGAAGATTCCAAGTTAGATGTCAAACCAAATTCAATACTATCAAATGTCATTCTTTCAAAAAAAAATTAACAACTTATAATTAATAATGTATTCAATTATACTTTCTATTAAACATAAATTTCAAATAAAAATGATTACAATAATCATTAGCTGTAAGCAGTGTCCTATGCCTGGATCATGAAAAATTCTCATCCAGAAAAATAGATGTGAAAATAAAATAAAAATATTTATCTCTTATACGATTCCTTCTTTATGCTTAAAGCAGTAAATGACTACTCCATTCAAAAAAATATAATAATAAAATATTTATTTATAGAAAAAGTATTAAAATATAATGATATTTTACCACACTTTACACTGACAATTCTCTGGATATTAAGAAAATGAATAAGTGACTAATCTGAACTTTTACCCTGAAGAACAAATGCAGATTAAAATTGCCTTATTTGATCACATCATATGATGATCTAGTTTACTAGTAAATTGTATAAGATTTGAGATGATTGTTATTGAAAGAACTAATGAAATGTATTGTAGAATCTAGCACATTAGTAGATTGGCCAAAACTTGGAGCTCATTGCCCAAGGAATGGTTTCCACTGATTAATGTTAAAAATAAAATGTAGCTTGGTTTAACAATATTCATTCTGCCATTAGAGTAACCCAATGTTACATGATCTCCTAAGAAATTCATCATACCTTTTCTAGGAATAAGGTGTACAAACTTCATCACCACTATAATAAATATGACTTTAAATATCCTGAAAAACCAGACACGATACAATTTTCTAAAAGACATAATTGTTGTATGATCATAAGGATCAACTTATAATAATAACAACAGCGATAGTAATAATAATGTACCATGTGATATGTTTGAACTGCTAAGTATATCTTCAAATTTTATTCCAACTCAATGCATCTTTTACCTCAATTCAATCATATTACACTTATTTATCATTCTAGAAGTTAGATCAACTTCTCTCATTCTGGGTGCATTTTTGAAACATCTGGTTCACTTTTTTCAAATGAACGTGACATAAAGTAGAGTTAGAAAAAAATATCTTAGTTCTGCTTTATATATATCCATGTAAAAGATAATTAATTTTGATGAAGCTATGGCTGTGTTTCTTGAGAGAAATGAAATAAAAGGAAGAATTAAAAAATCTTATTAAAAAATTATCATTCTGAAGTAATTACCTTATTTAAGAGTTCTTTTAATATTATGGGTGTATGAGAGGTAAGTGGAATTGTGGTAATGTTTAGTTTAAATATGTTATTTTTATAATTCTTTGCACTTGAGAAGTATGCTTGTAGCAGTGAAACTATTGGTAGTGTTTTAGAGTTTATTTTCTTGGCTAGTCTAGTTGAGTTCTGAATTTGGGATAATTTTGATCATGTATATATATATGTAAGTGGAGAAATTTGAACTTAGGATAGATGGAGAGGGAGACGAATATAGAAAAATTCTAAGTTCAAATATAAGAAACATTCAGTACACTGACTGAATAGATTAATTACATATATATATTTTCGGACTTCTATTGCATTTTCTAAAACATATTCACGTGATTAAAGAGGGAAAGACATATGTAACTCATATTGTAATTTTAACTTTATATATATCTTTTTTAGATATACTTTTAATTTCCTATATGTATATGAGTAAGTGTATTTTAATATGTATATTTCAAACTTCTATTTCATCACAATTTTCTGAAACATATGATCAAGAATATGTGAAAAAGATAAATGATTCCTAAAATGGGCATTTCGTGCTGAACCAGCAGTCATCGGTCTCTTACGCGCGTATTATATTCATTTGATTACGATTTTATAGATAACAATTTATTATGGCTTGATTACAAGTATCATACTTTCTGCCCTCACAATTTTGAGACGAACACTATTGGATTATTATATATACGTTAAATAGGTATTTCATATATTTTTTTCTATCATTTACAACATTTAAAAAATTAGCAGTAACATTTTCACAGAAAATATTTGATACGTAATTATAGTTTCAATTAAAAAGATTGGTTCATGTTGAAAAGATTGATTTGTTCGTTCTAATAGATTTTAAATAATATTAAAAAAATTATTCATTTTATTATTATCATCCCGAACAATAAAATCGGATCCTCTTTAAAAAGGGTTGCACTTCTAAGAAAAGACAAATAAGTTCCAAACTTCATCAAACTAGATGAAATAAATCTACTAATGCTTTTTACTAATAAATAATTCAAAGAAGTAATTCGTAAATTAAAAAGTAATTTTAAATTTTATTAATATTAACACAATATTCTTTAAAAAAAAATTTTTTTTTTTTTAGTATTTTTTCCTAAAAGTCAATTTATATAATGCAGTTGATTGCCAAACAAAACCGCCATGTCACTCTCGTTTCAGTTAACATATAAGCGTAGTCTGGAAATGTCATGTGACGCTTTGTGTGAAAATGCCATTACTCTTTTATCCAAAATCTTACAATTGCTTATGTGTAGCACACATTTGATGTAATTAAAATTTAGTACATAGTTACTGGAATTACTGGCCATTTAAGTATTTCGCAAGCTTCCGCATGTTAAAAGTCTTAGCGTACTGTAACTTTTAAGCCTTAATCTGAATACTATTAAAGGAATAAAGATGTCTGCTAAATCTTGGGCAGCATGTTTAAACTGCCAATGAGTCTCTAAAATTGCGAAGATCGATCATCCCGCCATCATCTCGTCATAGTTTATGAAGATTGTTTAGTGAATAAATATGATATTCTACAACTTTTTTAAGTTTACTATTTTTATATTTATGTTATAATCAACATTCATTATGATTCTGTCAGTTATTAAAAATTAAACCATATTATATTCTAGTTAAGTAAATATTTGAAAACCAGGCACTCTTTACAAACCTGGAGCTTAATTGTAAATATAGGAGATTTGAACTCAGACTTTCACACACCCACCAACTACCTACACTATCTCATACAACTGACACACATGTAGAAAAGGTAAATAATCACCAATATACGTATTTCATGCTAAACCAGCATTCATCAGTTGGTCCAGATTATCATCTTACACACACATATATATATATATTGTAATGGATGTTTAAGACACCATTACAAAAATTATACTTTTATAGGGGTAAAGAAAATAAAATAGATTTTTATTTAAGATTTCATTTGTAAAACTTGATTAAAAGTTTTTTTTTAATGCTTGTACTAATATATATGTATGTGCGTGGGAATTATATTTTAATACCACAGTTATATTTGGTTTTTAATTTTGATTTTAAAAAAAGAAAACTAAGATTACTTTTTTGTTAAATTTATGTAAAAGTAAAGTGTACAAATAGATTGCTTTTCAGATTTGGGGATTTAGATTGATAAGGCTAATTAAAAAAAAAAAGAAAACAAAAAGAAAAGAATTTTTCATTAGTTAATTCCTAGATCTGTAAAGGGCAATTTATTTCGTTAATTAGATAACTATTGTTATTTACATCGAGAATTTTTAAATTTTAATTAAAAAAGAAAAAGTTTGGTAATTGGTTGAGGAGATATGATTCAGATATAACAGGCTGAATCATATCTCCTGGATTATCTTGGACTAGCTTTCAATACTGGCATCAGCTAGAATACTTGCACCAGCGCAAAGAGACAGACACCAACTCTGACAGGAGAATTGCACGATTCCTGCCAAAATACTTGGAAAGAACGATTCCTGCATATTCTGAAAGCTGATCCAGTAATTATTCTACCTAGAATGAACATTAAACCTACAGCAAGAATATTTTCTTTACCATGATGTGCTAAGCTTCTCGCCAGGACAGGTTCGGACATCCTGTGTCTCCATTAACTGCCTACAATGCCATAAGAACCGGCTCCAAAGAAACCACTAACCAACTCGCCCAAGCCTACCATCAGTGAATCCAGAGCAATTGACTAACCTAAGAAGTCTAGTGCACTAGCATTGAAATAAATTATTAAGGTACCTTACATTTTTGCAATTTAAATAATGTTGTCTTAGATTTGTTCCCTTTTGTTTTTAAATATAAATGTTTTTCAAGTTGTATCTTATGTAATTCGATTTCTGTGTGCTTGAAATTTTTTTTTTTTAACGAGTGCTAGTTTCAAACCTATTACTGTCCATCCTATTTAAGTCTTAGTAAGTAAGATAGTAGTTTATTTAGAATCTCACATCCCTTTTATTATAGAAAGCTGTCTGGATATTACAGACTATTTTAATTGACTTCTGGCTCATGACCCATTTTATTTTTAGTTCTACTTATGTCATGAAACTTTATTTATAATAGACTATTAAGAAGTATAATAGTTCTTAGTTTTATTTCTTCAAGCTTCCAATTCATTTATTAGGGGCACGTACGATCGTTTTAACCCTCTCAATAGGTAGATCGTGAGCTCCTAGCCTGTCTCACTCAGAGGGAGGTCAATCGATTGAAAGTAATAACTTTCAACACTCTTTTTATTATTATTAATGTTTTGGAAGCTACTTTCTTATTTCTTAGACTATTAAGAAATATAATAGTTCTTAGTTTTATTTCTTCAAGCTTCCAATTCGTTTATTAGGGGCACGTACGATTGTTATAACCCTCTCAATAGGTAGATCGTGAGCTCCTAGCCTGTCTCACTCAGAGGGAGGTCAATCGATTGAAAGTAATAACTTTCAACACTCTTTTTATTATTAATGTTTTGGAAGCTACCTTCGTATTTCTTCTGTTTCGACATAAATCTCTTTTCCTAACTATGGGTTATAAGCAGGAAGCTAACTTCCTCTGTCTGGCATGAGACCACTGTATACTTACTAATACTTCTGCTACTGCCAGTATTTTGCACTCTTTCATGCACAGGAAATGGCTCTCAAAGCCTTATAAATATTTTAGTTCAATTTTGACGAATGTACGTGTAGTACATATTTTAAGTGTGCTTTAACGATTATTATTTAGATTTATGTTTATTTAATCCTACTTTTAATAAAATTATTTATTTATTCATTTACTTAGTTGATTTTGTTTTCTGTTGCTACCTTTAGCTAGTCCGGCGCATTCGATTCGCATATCCTGTAACCCCTTAAAAATAAATGTCTAGTTCCAAATTTCAGACTAGTGGCGCCCTGGCGGTCAGTTTATGCGAGTCTAAAGCTTTTTTCCGGTAAAATATATACTGTAATCAGTGCTCAGTTTATATTAAGATAGCAAATCCTCACACTTTAATGGACAGGCTTCAATCTACACCAACTTTCCAACCATCCATATCATCGAAAATCTGATGATGGAAAGCCCAAATCCCATGCAATAATGTTGGCATCAGCATGGGATTTGGGCTTTCCATCATCAGATTTTCGATATGGATGGTTGAAAAGTTGGAGGTTGAAGTAGATTGAAGCCTGTCCATTAAAGTGTGAGGATTTGCTATTTTAATATAAACTGAGCACTGATTATATATATGTGTGGAAGATAATAATCTGGACCAACTGATGAATGCTGGTTTAGCATGAAATATGTATATTGGTGATTATTTACCTTTTCTACATGTGTGGTCATGTGTGTCAGTTGTATGAGATAGTGTAGGTAGTTGATGTGTGAAAGTCTGAGTTCAAATCCCCTATATTCTAGTTAAGTGTAACAGTTGTTTGTGTTACATTATTACAGGTCAGACCAGCAATACATGAAGAGTTGAGAATAATCCTTCTCGAAAAAATGTTTGTATAATCTACTAACCCGTGTTGTGTATTTGTGTGTTATTACTAATAATTGTTTGTATTTGATATGATAGATGATGAAAATAGTCCCATATATTATCATACAAATGATAATATTAATTTCATGATACATATACTATTCATCAGAAAAAAATTTCCTGTCCAATTGATTATTAATACTGTAATTCAATAAATGAAATCAACCTAACCATTTCATCAAGCTTTATGATTTTACATATTCTGTTAACCTCAATTCTGTGTCTGGTATTGTCATCTTAGCAATATTTTGCATTGATATTGTTTATGTTATTAAAATCTTATTTTTCATTCAGGTGGGTTTTGCTTAAGCTAATACTACAGATCTAGCTAATTAGATCCATACGAGGAATTACACACACAATCAACTTTACATCTTTATTTAGACTTGTATATCGATTTGCAATTTGATTTCATCAAACATAGCAATAGATCTTAGAAGATATACGAAGCTCAATATATTTTAGATCATCAACCAAATGTTCCTTTTGGGCACTTCTTCACTATTATATTCATCAATGATAATAAATATTGGTCAATATGTCCAAGCTTAAAAGTCATGGATTGCTAAGATAAAGTCACACATAACTGATCTTTGCTTTTTTTGCTGGCCTCCAAACAAAACTTTAACTGGATTTTGAAAAAATCTAAATTGGTTTTTATTGTTCTTTATTTAAACGACATGTCAGGTAATGGCTTTGGATTTGAAGTCAATGATTCTGTTATTCTGGCTAACTTTTATAATCAATGGGGCAGTCATGTGATATAGACTTGAAATATACCCAAGATGTACCATGAACAACTGTAGTCCCAAAACTTTTAAGGTCACAAGCATTTACACAAATATTCAGTTGTTTTTGGTACTTCTTGATCTCATGCTGGGTGCTCTACCTCTGGGCCAAACTGCGCAGGACATTCATTTGTAAATATGCACAACTGTCTACTTATTTAATTTGTTTATAAAGAAATTGGATGGTAACCTCTTTTAAATCAATGATATACCATTGGACTATGACCAGATTTCCCCTGTTATTATAATGATTATAAAATATCTTGACTTTTGCTCATTATCTCTCTATATTTTCTACAATGACCACATTTCAAATTTTCCTGATTTCTTCATTTTTCATCTCATATTTTTCAATTTCTATAACCTTTACCTATTTCCAATTAGACAGCAGCACTATGTTTTTATTCAGTAATATATTGAAACAGTCGATCTGATGCTCAGATCGAGCTTCACAGCCCACTTACAATCTCCTACCACCAAACAATGTTTAAACCCCATCCTTATGCATGTATACATATTTACTAATACATATTTTTCTTCTGCTTAACCATTTAAATCCAACTGAGAGAATGCAAACCTCTCAAGCGTTTAGACATTTAAAATAACTGACATAGATATATATATATCTTAATGCAAATAAGTATAATAAATAAATATTTAATGTTATTTTAATGTGTAGCATGCGTAATGGATATATATATATTCAGTGTGGGGAGATTGCTAACAAATCTTATAAATAAAGTTATATTATTAATGTATATTGAAAATTTATATAATGTAATTTATTATCTAATTTTCGCTGTCAGAAAATGATGCAATTCTTTAAAAAGTTTCTTGAACACAACTATAAACTAAATCTCTTAGTCAGAATTAAAATGTTACAATTTGTAATAGTAAAGTAAAAGTCCATTAGTGGAAATTTTATTCCCTCCAACTTGTTTTAAAATCATAAGACTATATTTTAAAACAATCGTTGGAGAAACTTGTAACAGGATTGCATTGTTTCCAAAAATTTACTAAACAAAAGAGATATCCGGTCAGCAGATTTCAGCGCTGCTGAGTGCTTAAATTGCCGCAAATCCAGCAGCTAAGTGCTTAACTACCTCATCAGACAAAAGATATAAATATTGTTGGATTTGAATCCAAAAACAGGAGATAACCATAAAATAACCATGGTAAACCTAATCCACGCTGGTTTAATTTTTAATTCAATGTGCAGTGAGCAGGGAAGATTTCACCTTTTCCTCTGTTCGACCATGCTCATTCCTGTCATAAAAGGTCCGGATCCCGTACCTATGAACTTTCCAATGACTACAGATTAAATAAATAAAATGCTACCTATCGTTCACGATTCCAAAACATAGATCTAGTATGTTAACTGCAATGAACATTAAAAACATCAAGAACTGCCACTATCTATGAAAAGGTAAAAGAACCCTAGCCACTATATGACTCTCCTACTCTCAGCCTTCTATAGTAATAATAATCCTGACGGTCTACTATATAATCTCATGTAAAATATTTGTGATTATGTATTTCTTATTAATTATAACTATATATAACTTAACTTCCATTATCATTGAGCCGCTATTTAATATATTATTCTTTAATTTTTCATGCAGGAATAATCTTTTATTCTATTATGCCAATAACATCTCAAACTCGCTAGCATGTAATACATTTCTTTTATTTTCTTTCCACCACTTGCATGATGATTAAACTTAGCTTAATTAAAAAACAAGTTTTATACCACTTATGCAGATGCTCGTGAGTTTGGGCAAACAAAGTCATTATCTTATAAGGTTGTTGTAGGAAAACAGATCAACACCTGTTTTTTTAAAAATATTTTTTGCTTTTTTTTAAAGAATAATGTGCTAATCATAAATGTAAATGTATTCTATATAAGTTAAATTCACTTATTATCCAAGTCATTACACCATCCCATTCATTTTTATGTAAACATATTGATTTTAATAATGGCATTCATTAACCAAAATTTGTACTTATTAAACAGTGTGGGAAGTTATAAATAAAATTAAGTAAAGGGAAAGGGGAATCTTTATATCTTAAGAATTATATAATTTCATTAATTTAAATAATCCATGTCTGTTTAGCAATTAAAGCATACCATTATGTGGGATATTCCACAATATATGGGCATTAATTAATTAAATAGTCTTTAAAGCTATATTTTGTTATTCCAAGCGTTGCGTGCATATAGGCACCCTCGTTCTTATATATATTCGTGCTTCTTTTATCCGGAGGTATCGCAAAGTCGAACCCCATTATTTATCTCAAAGTTCAAGAACCAGGCTCTTAACCTCCCTGAGGACTTATTTGTTTGTATGTGCATGCTTTATATGGGAATCGCTCTGGAAAATCCAGCCCAATAAGTGCATAGCCGACTGCTCTTCATTCATGAACCGATCCTGCCAACATCTGCAGAGTTATATTGGTATTTTCTTCAAATGAATTCTATGAAGCACCTGCTAGGATCCATGACTAGATCGCATAAATATGCCGCCATGCATGCACCGCCTTTCTGTTATATTTCTAATAAACACATGAATATCCCTAAGCCGTAATGTTGTGATTTTGCTAAACAAATCTATTTCCACTATTTTAAAATGCATGTCTTTGTGATGACATTATTATAAATATATTCACTAGCTATCCCCTACAGGTTTATTCCTCCATAAACTGAATATTAATAAAATATATCTTGTAGGAATTTAATGCTTCATCCTAAAATGATAATTGTTAACTAACTCGGTTAAATGCCTATTGTTGTTTCTTCTGGGATGGTGTGGTATATTACAAGTATACTCCCTAAATAGCGCTGTCATTTATCCATTGTTATAGTTATCCATTATTGGCATATCCGCAACCATAAGCCAACGTAATTTATAAAATCTTAATTCCATATTGTATCAATAAAATGTAATGTGATTTTTCTATGACCAAATGTCATATAATATTTATGAGGCCAATGATTAATAAATAATAACACACATTTATTTATGTTTCGCTAAAGTAATAAATCTTGAATATATATATTATACATCTCAGAATCATTGTGTTTTTTTTAGTTAAATTAATATCTTGTTTAATAATTTATGCTCATACTGACTAGGTGACCTCCTGCTAATAAATCATTAATATGAAAGATCACAATCTTTAATTGCTTTCAAATTATAGTTCATGTTAGGTTGTTCCATCATTAAACTTAAATTAGAGTCTTTTTGTATCTCCGATGTGCGATGCCGGCGGGGAGAATTAAAATTAGATCGATATCATTGGGATTGTTGCTCATAAGTTGGTCGATCTGGAAAATAGACAAATAGGGCAGAGTTCATGAGTGTTCCTGTCTTAGGTATCTTGGGCATGATTGGACTCGAGGTACTTTTGCCAAGATGCTAGATCTTGTTATGTGAACAGACAAAACCAACCGGTACAGATGTTTTTTTTAAATTTATGGTTCTGAAGCAATTAACTTATTTAAGAGTTCTTTAATATTATGAGTATATGAGAGGTAAGTGGAATTGTGGGTAAAGTTTAGCTTAACTATATTGTTATTTTGTAGTTCTTTACATGTGAAAAGTATGCTTGTAGCAGTGAAACTATTGGGAGTGTTTTAGAGTTTATTTTCTTGGCTAGTCTGGTTGAATTGTGCATTTGGGATAATTTTGATCAAGTATATATATATATATACTCTATCCCTCACTGAGGAGAGCAAACCAGCTTGAAATCAACTGATCTGGGGGTGAGCAAATGAAAGAGATAGTTAATTCTGACTCTTTTTTCGTTTATGTAAACAAATTTTACACTTGTTCGGTGGTTTTGGTAAAGCGCCATCTTTTGAACATAAATAACAAGTGATAGCAGGTTACGTGGATAACTTGTTTTTGTTTTTCATATATACATATATATACATGTATGTAAGTGGGGCTGCAGAAAGGAATTTGCTATTAACTGAAAGGAGACCGTTTGATTCCTCTTGGAGGCCTTAATGAAACTGAGCAGGGCAAATCCCTAATATCCACTCCATACATTCTTGTCATTGCAGCTATTATTATGTGATTATTCAAATAGTATATGAACATGGATGGGCTGCTCACCAACACACACTAGCCAGCATGGTGAGTTTATTAGATTTTTATCTCTGAGTTTAAAAATCTTTTTTCCAATATATACAATCATGACAGACAAAAATAAATCATGGTCTTATTCCAAGGAGGCTGTACAGTCACCAACCAAGGCATTGGTGGCTGAAAGTGGAGGGTGCTAAGAATCCCCTGATTGTAGACTCGGGCTGCCATTTGATGATGACTTTTTATTTGGGTAATTACAACTGCAGATCACTTTCAAGTAAAGGAAGATTGGAAGAGTTAGAAGAAGAACTGTCTTATATTAAATGAAACATTATTGGACTTTGTGAAGTTAGAAGAAAAGGTGAAGCAATAATTGATTTAAAAAGTGGACATATACTCTACTATAAAGGCACAAATATTGGAAATACAAGTGGAGTAGGATTTATTATAAATAAAAAATTGAAGAATGATGTTGTGGAATTTGATGGTGTATCAGACAAAATGGCAAGATTAGTTTTACAACTTAATAGCAGATACCAAATGCAGATAATTCAGGTTTATGCCCCAACAAGTTCTCATAGTGATGAAGTTATAGAAAATTTTTATATGGATGTACAAAAGGCTTTTGATCAAAGTAAACAATATTTTAAAATTGTTATGGGAGACTTTAATGCTGGAATTGGTAAACAAATGAAAGATGAAAATGCTGTAGGTAATTTTGGTTATGGTAATAGAAATGAGAGAGGACATAGACTTGTGGAGTTTGCAGAAAAAAAAAACTTTATATTATGAATTCTTTTTTTTTTGAAAAAAATGTTAAAAGGAAATGGACATGAAAGCATCCAAATGAAGGTACAGCAGAATTGGATTATATTTTGACTAAAAAAAAATACATATTTCAATATTGTAATGTTCTTAATAAATTTAACACAGGAAGTGATCATCGATTAGTAAGATGTAAGATACATGTTAATGCAAAACTAGAGTGACAAAAATTGTTAAGAAAAACAATATTTACAGTTGATATTCCTAATCTTCAGAAACATTCGAATGAATTTAAATTAGAACTTACAAAGTGGTTTCAAGTATTAATAGATCTTGAACATGATTCAGATTTGAACGACATTAATAGAAAAATAATTGATACACTTTTAAAAACTAAAGAAAAAATATGAGGATATACAACAATGATGCATTTAAAAGATTGAATATCTCGAATTTTGTAAAATGGTGCAGAAAAGAGTTGAAAATGATATAAGAAAGTATAATTGTGAACTAGAAAAAAAAGCTGTAGAAGAGAATAAAAATCTAAAGGGTGTAAAACAATATTTTGGTATTGGTCAAAAATTTATATCTGCAATAAGAAAAAATATTATTACAAAAAAGAGAGATGACATCATGAAATGTGTAGAAACTATCAAGAATTATATAGTAATAAAGAAAAAGTACCTCCTATACCTATTATATCTTCCAAATTGCCCAGAATTTTGACTGAGGAAGTGAGACATGCAATTAAATTTATGGAGAAAGGGAAAGCTCCAGGTAATGATGGAATTATAATTGATATATTAAAAGAAGCAGGTGAAGAAATAGAATTTTTTTTAGCAAAGTTATATACCAAATGTCTAAATGATAAAGATGTACCAGATGATTTGAAGAATGCAGTATTAATATTAATATTTAAAAAAGGTGATAAAAAAGATATTAGAAATTACAGACCTATCAGTCTTTTATCAGTTTTATACAAAATTTTTACTAAGATAATTACAACTCATCTACAGAAAGCACTGGATTTCCACCAACCAAGAGAACAAACTGGATTTAAAAGTGGTTTTAGTACAATAGATTATATCCAGGTATTGAGAGAAGTTATAGAAAGAACAAATGATATGAATTCATTATGCTTAGGATTTGTAGATTATGAAAAGGCATTTGATTCTATAAACAATTCTTCAGTGATTAAAGCATTGGATCATCAAGCATAGATCCAAGGGATCATCAAGTATAGATCCAGGATATTGTCAAAGAATATTTATAAAAATGCAACAGCAACAATTAGATTACATAATGATAGTCGGAAAATCAACATTGAAAAGGGTGTAAGACAGGGTGACTCCATATCTCCAAAACTTTTTACAGCAGTGCTGCAAAAAATATTTTGTGGTTTAAAATGGGGAGCTAAAGGAGTGAAAGTAAATGGAGATTATTTAAGTCATTTAGATATTGCAGATGATGTAGTTGTTTTTGCAAATAGTGGTTTAGGGCTACCGGAAATGTTGCATGAGTTATCAGATGAAATTAGGAAAGTAGAACTAAAGATAAATGTTAAAAAGACTAAAGTAATGTTTAATAGATTTTCTCAAAATATGAAAATAAAGATTGATTATGATGAGTTAGAAGAAGTTAACAGTTACAAATATTTTGGTCAGATTATTAATACAGATGGAAACATAATGAATGAAATTAATCATAGAATTAAACTTGGTTGGAGTGCTTTTGGTAGAAATAACTTGATACTAAAAGGAAATATGCCTATGTGTTTGAAAAGGAAGATTTTTAATAAATGTGTTTTTCCAGTTCTTACTTATAGATCTGAGACTTGGACACTTAATAGAAGAGCATTACAGAGAGTTCAGATCACTCAAAGAAGTATGGAGAGATGCATGTTGGAAGTAAGAAGAAGAGATCGAAAACGCGTTGTATGGGCAAGAGAACAAATAGGTGTTACTGACCTTATTGAAAAAATTAAAAGACTGAAGTGGAGTGGGGCTAAACATATTACTAGAAGAGATGATAATAGATGGACAATTGAAATTTTAAGCTGAATTCCAAGAGATTGTAAAAGACGCAGAAAGAGACCACATGTGAGATGGATGGATGAAATAAGAAAGTGTGCAGGGGTGATGTGAAGAGAAGCTAAAAATAGGAAAAAATGGATTGAACTTGGACAGACCTTCATCTTGCAGTGGATTAATAATGGTTGGTGATGATGATGTAAATGGAGAAATTTGAACTTAGGATCGACGTAGAGGGGGTCCAATATAGAAAAATTCTAAGTACAAATATAAGAAACATTCAGTACGCGCGTATTATCTTCATTTGATTACTATTTTATCGATAACAATTTACTATGGCTTGATTACAAATATCAAACTTTCTGCGCTCACAATTTTGAGACAAACACTACTAGATTATTATATATATGTTAAATAGGTATTTCATATATTTTTTTCTATCATTTACAACATTTAAAAAATTAGCAGCAATATTTTCACAGAAAATATTTGATACGTAATTATAGTTTCAATTAAAAAAGATTGGTTCGTGTTGAAAAGATTGATTTGTTCGTTCTAATAGATTTTAAATAATATTTAAAAAAATATTCATTTTATTATTATCATCTCCAACGATAAAGTCGGTTCCTCTTTAAAAAGGTTTGCACTTCTAAGAAAAGACAAATAAGTTCCAAACTTCATCAAACTAAATGAAATAAATCTATTAATGCTTTTTACTGATAAATAATTCAAATAAGTAATTTGTAAATTAAAAAGCAATTTTAAATTTTATTAATGTTAACATAATTTTTTCCCTAAAAGTCAATTTATATAATGCAGTTGAGATTGCCAAACAAAACCGCCATGTCACTCTCGTTTCAGTTAACATATACGCGTTATCTGGAACAGTCATGTGATGCTATGTTTTGAAATTGCCATTTTCTCTTTTTATCCAAAATCTTAAAACTGCTTATGTGTTGCATATAATTGATATCATTACAATTTAATATGTAGTTACTGTAATTTCTGCTTATTTAACTATTTGGCAACCTTCCTCGCTTTCAAAGTCTTAACGTACTGAAACTTTTAAGCCTTTCATCTGAATTGTATTAAAAGAATAAAGATGTCTGCTAGATGTCAGTAATTAAGTTGAAACTGCCAATGATGGTTAATACTGAGGAAAGAGAAGATGTAGAATTTTTCTTGGGAGATGTTAAGTTAAGTGTGGTGAATAGATATAGTTATTTGGGAATTATTTTAAGTAATCAGAAAAATTATTTGGATGAATGGGAGAAAAAATTGATAAATGAAGCAAAGAAAAGAAAGGGATTGATAAAGAAATTAACAGTATTTTCATATAATAAATATGATGTAGCTAGAATTATATGGAAAGGAGTTGCAGTAGCAGGGTTAACATATGGTAATGATGCATTATATGTTAGTAAAAAAATATTAGATTATTTAGAAAAAGCTCAAAGGGAAGTAGGAAGACATGCAGAAGTATGGACAGCAGGGAGGCAATTCAAGGAGAAATGGGATGGTCAAGTTTTCATATGAGAGATGCAAAAAGTAAAATGAAAATGTTTGGTAGATTGCAGTGTATGGATAATAAAAGAATAGCTAAAATAGTATTTAATTGGGTTATGAGTAAAGGGCAGGTAACAAGATGGGTGAGAAAGGTAATGCGGTATGCAAAAGATTTGGATAAAGAATTTATATCAGTATATTTGTACAAAAGATGGGATGATTGTGTTAAGAGGATTATTGAGTGTTATAGTAGTAAGGAATGGGATAAAAGAATAAATTTATTAATAAAGACTAGGGAGTTAAAGAGATGGAGAAATAGTATGGAGAGTAAAAAGAGTTTAAATATATATAGAAATAAACAGAATATTAGGTGTGAGTTAATATATGATAATAGTAAGGAAAGTAGTTTATTGTTTAAGGCTCGAACGGGATCTTTAGCTACAAAAGACTATACATGTAAATGGAAAAATATGGGTGATTTATTTAGTAAATTATGTAAGGAAGAAATTGAAAATATATAGGCATTTGTTAATTGAATGTAAATGTTTGAAAACAGAAAGGGTACATATAATGAAGCTGTGGAAAAATAAATATGAAAAAAGTGATTATAGAGAAAGTGAATTATTGGTTTTTATGCTGGGTTTGGTAAAAGATAAAGGGGATTTAGATATAAAGGTTATAGAGTTGACAAAAATTATGTTGTGGAAATGGGATAGAGCAAATTATGGGTAAATTTAGAGTGGGGAATGTAAAAGAAAGTGGCTAACAGGTTTATCTGGGCATAATTGCTGAGATATTTTTGACTTCGTTTAAGGAGAAGCCATAATACATCACATCACATCAATGAGGCTCTAAAATGCAAATCTTGATCCTCTTCCATTAGGAGAATATTTAATGAATAAATATTATATTCTACAAGATTTTTAAGTTACCTAATTTTATATTTGTGATAATCAACATTCTTTAAGATTCTGTCAGTTATTAAAAACTTAAAACCATGATATTATATTCCAGTTAAATGTAACAATTGTTTGTGTTACATTACTACTGGTCAGGCCAGCAACACATGAAGAGTTGACAATAATATTTCTCGAAAAAAACATTTGTATAATCTACTAACCTGTGTTGTGTATTTGTGTGCTATTACTAACAATTGTTTGTATTTGATATGATAGATGATGAAAATAGTCACATACATCTACTATTCATCAGGAATTTTTTTTATGTCCAATTGATTATTAATACTGTAATTCAATTAATGAAATCAACCAACCCATTTCATCAAGCTCTATGACTTTACATATTCTGTCAACCTGAATTCTGTGTCTGGTATTGTCATCTTAGCAATATTTTGCATTGATATTGTTTATACTATTTAAATCTTATTTTTTATTCAGGTGGGGTTTGCTTATGCTAATACTACAGATCTAGCTTAAGTAGATCCATACAAGGAATTACACACATAATCAACTTTACATCTTTATTTACACTTCTATAGTGATCTGCAATTTGATTTCGTCAAATTCATCAACAGATCTTAGAAGATATATAAAGCTCAACAAATTTTAAACCATCAGCCAAATATTACTTTTGGGCACTTAAAATGATAATAAATATTGGTCAATGTGTTCAAGCTTAAAAGTCATGAACTGCTAAGGTAAAGTCACACATAACTGATCTATGCTTTTTTTGCTGGTCTCCAAACAACACTTTAACTGGATTTTGAAAAAATCTAAATTGGTTTCAATTGTTTTTTATTTAAACGACATGTCAGGTGATGGCTTTGGATTTTAAGTCAATGATTCTGTTATTCTGGCTAACTTTTATAATCAATGGGGCAGTCATGTGATACAGACTTGAAATATACCAAAGATATACCACGAGTAATTGCAGCCCCAAATTTTTAAGGTCACAAGCATTTAAACAATTATTCATTTGTTTTTGGTACTTCTTGATCCCATGCTGCATGCTCTACCTCTGGGCCAAACTGCACAGGACACTCATTTGTAAATATGCACAACTGTCTACTTATTTAATTTGTTTATAAAGAAATTGGATGGTAACCTCTTCTAAATCAATGATATACCATTGGACTATGATCAGATTTCCACTGCTATTGTAATGATTATAAAATATCTTGACTTTTGCTCATTACCTCTCTATATTTTCTACAATGACCACATTTCAAATTTTCCTGATTTCTTCATTTTTCATCTCATATTTTTCAATTTCTATAACCTTTACCTATTTCCAATTAGACAGCAGTACTATGTTTTTATTCAGTAATATATATATCATCATTTTTGTCTGTCATAATTGTATATATTAGAAAAAATATTCTTAATCTCGTAGGTAAAAAGCTAATAAACTCACCATGCTGGATAATGCGTGTTGGTGAGCAGCCCATCCATGTTCGTATATTATATGAATAATCACATAGTAATAGCAGCTGCAACAACAAGAACGTATGTAGTCGACATTAGGAATTTGCTCTGCTCAGTTCCGTTAAGGTCTCTAAGAGGACTCAAAGGGTCTCTTTTCAGTTAATAGCAAACTCCTTTCTGTAGCCAATATATATATTGCAACAGGGCAGGTATAATCAAACCCTGTTGCGATAATTAGACAAATACCTATTCGTATACTTAATGCATTATTAAAAAATATATATACCTTATTACTAACGTATTATTAAAAATATATATTACTTTACTAACAAAATTAATATTTACAGTTTGATGTACAATCAACGGTCATTTGTGTGGTTGTACAGAATTGATTTAGTTATTTTAATTAAAAAGAACTCATCGAAGAGGTATGGGGGGTTATACACTTGCTTTGATTTTTTCTTTCTTTTGCCAAACCCAGCTATACACATCGCTATGTATATGTGTGAGTGCGTTTTTGAACCATTAAAAATGAAAAATTCACAAAATAAAAAAAAATATTTTGTTTGATAAACTTTTAAATATATACATATTAAGTCAACAAAAGAACTTTAAATATCAAGATGGAAGACTAATTTTGCAGAACAATGGAAGTAATTATTATAAAAATCGTGGAATGTCTAATACTAATTAAATATTAATTGGAACGAAATAGGTGTAAAAAGCTTTTGTGGTACATTCCAACAAATTCATATGGAATGTGAATGGAAATATAATTTTAAAAAAAAGTGAAAAGAAAGATAAGTTTGATAATTAAAGAAAAATTAAATCTATTATAGGAGTATAAGTTTGGAGGTAGAAGAAAGCGGATGGTCAACATGATATACATTTTGATAAAATATGGTCAGACTGGAGTAGAGGCTTCAACGTGTGGAGGATCCGAATCCTTTACCCCCCAATGTATAGCAGCTGCCGATAGTGGAGAAGGGACGTCGAGCCCGGAGAATTCGCCTCAATAAGCAACAATATTGAATCGCCAAAAGAGAAAGAAAATAAATAAATAAACAGACTTTAGCCATGGAACCCGAACTTCAAAGAAAAAAAAAACAAAGTTCGTTCACCGACAAAGGATCGGAGATTCCATTTTCACCAAGAGGATTCAATCAATTCCCTGGGGAAACTAGGTATTTTCTTTATAATTACATCTATATGTGTCACTTTTAGTAAGCTTACTCCACGAATTTGAGAAAACTGTTTATTTGACACAATTGTGAATTTAAAATTTATTTTCTTTGCCCGGAGAGGTCAAACTATTTACTACGGAATTTATTAGTGTACAAATTAGTCCAATTAAATCTTCGGTGCAAAATACATATAATAGCATAATTGTGTGTGTGGGAGTTTTGGCAAAAAGAGAAAGGAGCAAACAAAGAAAAAAGAAAACTGGTTGTGAATCTTTGATTTAAAAGAGAAAAGAGACACTAATTTAACTTAAGTAAATAATTTTTTTTTATACATACGTAAATATCATAGCTAATAAATGTATATAAAATGAATGATTTTTTTTTTGTTTTGTTTTTATGTTATGAGTTTTTTTTTTTTTTTTTAAAAAAAAAAGAGAGTTAGATTTACTGCCGGTAAATTTTACCACCAGCCCTGAGCACGAGCTAGTCCAGGGGCATTTCCATATTGGTATTCCAGTTCTCCCAGCATAATTCTTATAGAAATATGGGATTGGCACTTGAGGTCATAAATTGATGCTCATAAATATGCTGGGGCAATAAAATGGAATAATTTAAGAATAGATATTCTTTTAAACCATTATGCATATATGTGTATTGTTATATATACATACACGCAATTGTACAAGACTACATATATGCGTAATATATATGGAAAATGGCTAAATCTCATTGTAATGGCGACCCAACAAAAGGACATCGAAGAGAAGTAGGTCAATGAGGGAAAGAAAAATAGGGAAGAATTTAGCATGATTTTTTTTTTTTGGGAAAGTAAATAAATGTATACATATCGGTTTTGTCAGATCATTATTGTTTTACCTAATAACGGAAGTTATATTATATTGGCAGAGTTGGATGTAGTTAATATTGAGTTTTATAAGTAAAAAAAAAAAAAAACTTTTTAGGCTATATGAAAAATACCAACTGAGTGCAGAAAATAAAAGCGTTTCATAAAGTACTCAGTTTAGGTTAGATTGGTTTTTTTAAAAAGAACTTTCAGTTTGTTATGGATTTTTTTTTTGTAAATAATGAACGTAAATGTTTTATTGTTTGCGATTGATTTTTTTTTTTTCTTTTTTTAAAAAGTAATACAGATATTTTAAAAGAAAAAAGTAAACGAGTGTTTTAAGTGGTTAACCTTTATAATTAATCCATTTTAATTAGATACAAAATAATTATTTGGCTTTCTGTCACTTATTACTATAAGATGTCATAACCAGATAAAAATAATTTATATATATATTAAATTAATGTCATTTTAAAAGAAATTCAAGAAATGAAGTATATTTAATTTACACCCACACAGTAGCTAGGATTTTTAATATATTTTTCACTTTTTGCTTTTATAATCATTTGAAAATTTCAGAAATTGAAACTAGCTTTGAAACGAAGGTTTTGAAATAATAGTCTATCTGTACTACTTTTCAAAACGAGGTTTTATAAAAGTGAAAACCAAGAGTAAGTCAAAATAACATAGGGAAATATCGATCGGTCCATGGTAGAATTATAAATATATATACTTAGGAAATATTGAAGGTGTAAGAAAGTCCGGGAAGGGGACATCACTCTGCTTTGGGGGTTTGGGGCTTTGGAACCCAGCACGTAGATAATGGAAAGAAAGGAAAAAAATATACTATATATCAAAAAATAAAAAATGGAAAATTTAACAAAATTTCATAAAAACAAGGTCCCAAAATAAAATGGAGGAACAAGGGAAAGAAAAGGGAGAGGAACGTAAGATGTTGGAGTTGATTCTAGAAAAATTAGAAAATATAGAATCGAAATTTCAGAAATTTGAAGAAAGACTGGAAAGTTTGGAATGGAAGGTGGGAATAGCAAAGGAGAATAGTGACAGAGAGGGGGAAGAAGAGGTGAACATAGACAAAGAAGAACCATGAGAGAAGGAAATAAATGACAATACGGGGGGAAGACAAGAGAAAAGGGTTCAGGTAAAATGAAGGGATGCCACGGAAAAATCTGACGAGTTGATAAAATACATGGCAGCGCCAGCTAAAATAAACCAATTTTTAAAGGTTCAGCAGTTTGCTGGACAGATGGAAGAGGCACCCATAGAACATTGGCAAAGCCTGAGCAGATACTTCAGCATTAACCTCATGTCAGAAGAGTGTAAAATTGCGATAGCATGCGGTAGCCTTACGGGATGTGCTCAATCTTGGTGGAACTCACTTCTTTGCAACCCATAACCTTTGAGGACTATCAGCAAGAGATGAGGAATGCTTTTTGGTCTAAAGAGTGTCAGGAATTGATACGGCATCGGATCATGCAAGAGAAATATGCCGAAGAGGATCAGCAAAGCTATTCACAGTTTTTCCATCAGCAGGTGGTGAGGTTGTGAATGCTGGACACTTGTAATCTGTTGAAAAAGAAGAATATAATACATATTGTAAGGCAGAACATGCCAATGAAGGTAGAACAGATGATGCTGGGGGTGAGAAAGATGTCTATTGAGGAAGTGGCCGAATTGCTAGCTGCCATAGATATGAGTACTCATGATTGTTGGGAACAAATGGACAGAACAGAAGAAGAAGACATGAAAGCATGGGACAGTGAGACTAAGCCAAAGTGGAAATATCCATATGAAGGACGTCGAACACCAGAGAAACCGAATTCTGAACAGGGAATGAAACCAAGAGAAATGGATAAGAAAATATATAATCGGACTTAGCAAGTGAATATTGTTTTATGCGTGTGTGTGTATGTACACATTGAATATTTGTATAAAATTATTAAAATATTGTAATATTCACAGGTGGAGGATAGATATTTAGGAGCCATTCAAATACATAGACTGTATTTGAAGGCTTCGGGAGGGGGGTATTGCAACAGGGCAGGTATAATCAAACCCTGTTGTGATAATTAGACAAATACATAGTCGTATACTTAACGCATTTTTACAAAATATATATATCTTATTACTAACGTATTATTAAAAATATAAATTACTTTACTAACAAAATTAATATTTACAGTTTGATGTACAATCAACGGTCATTTGTGTGGTTGTACAGAATTGACTTAGTTATTTTAATTAAAAAGAACTCATAGAAGAGGTATGGGGGGGGTTATACATTTGCTCTGATTTTTTTCTCTCTTTTGCCAAACCCAGCTATACACATCGCTATGTATATGTGTGAGTGCGTTTTTGAACCATTAAAAATGAAAATTCACAAAATAAAAATAAAAAAATATTTTGTTTGATAAACTTTTTAAATATATACATATTAAGTCAACAAAAGAACTTTAAATGTCAAGATGGAAGACTAATTTTGCAGAACAATGGAAGTAATTATTATAAAAATCGTGGAATGTCTAATACTAATTAAATATTAATTGGAAAGAAATAGGTGTAAAAAGCTTTTGTGGTACATTCCAACAAAGGCATATGGAATGTGAATGGAAATATAATTTAAAAAAAAGTGAAAAGAAAGATAAGTTTGATAATTAAAGAAAAATTAAATCTATTATAGGAGTATAAGTTTGGAGGTAGAAGAGAGCGGACCGTCAACATGATATACATTTTGATAAAATATGGTCAAGCTGGGGTAGAGGCTTCAACGTGCGGATGGTCGGAATCCTTTGCCCCCAAATGTATGGCAGCTGCCGATAGTAGAGAAGGGACATCAAACCCGGAGAATTCGCCTCAATAAGCAACAATATTGAATCGCCAAAAGAGAAAGAAAATAAATAAATAAACAGACTTTAGCCATGGAACCCGAACTTCAAAGAAAAAAAAAACAAAGTTCATTCACCAACAAGGATCGGAGATTCCATTTTCACCAAGAGGATTCGATCAATTCCCCAGGGAAACTAGGTATTTTCTTTCTAATTACATCTATATGTGTCACTTTTAGTAAGCTTACTCCACGAATTTGAGAAAACTGTTTATTTGACACAATTGTGAACTTAAAATTTATTTTCTTTGCCCGGAGAGGTCAAACTATTTACTACGGAATTTATTAGTGTACAAATTAGTCCAATTAAATCTTCGGTGCAAAATACATATAATAGCATAATTGTGTGTGTGGGAGTTTTGGCAAAAACAGAAAGGAGCAAACAAAGAAAAAAGAAAACTGGTTGTGAATCTTTGATTTAAAAGAGAAAAGAGACACTAATTTAACTTAAGTAAATAATATATTTTTTTTATACATACGTAAATATCATAGCTAATAAATGTATATAAAATGAATGATTTTTTTTTTGTTTTGTTTTTATGTTATGAGTTTTTTTTTTTTCTTTTTTAAAAAGAGAGTTAGATCTACTGCCGGTAAATTTTACCACCGACCCTGAGCAAGAGCTAGTCCAGGGGCATTTCCATATTGGTATTCCAGTTCTCCCAGCATAATTCTTATAGAAATATGGGATTGGCGCTTGAGGTTATAAATTGATGCTCATAAATATGCTGGGGCAATAAAATGGAATAATTTAAGAATAGATATTCTTTTAAACCATTATGCATATACGTGTATCATTATATATACATACACGCAATCGTACAAGACTACATATATGCGTAATATATATATGGAAAATGGCTAAATCCCGTTATAATATATATATAGTATGAACATTGGCCAACTCTAGGCATGTTTATATTATTAACTGCCTCAATAAAATGGGCTCAAAGTAAGTCATTAGACATTTCCAGATAAAATTGAAAATTGTGGAATAAAACAAAAAAAAATAATATAATAAATATTTTTTTAACTGATCACATCCATCTGTGTGTGTAAATTAGATTTATGTCTAAATTAAATTTATAGTCATTTTTGATAGATTGACAAAATTTGTAAAACTTTGCATATTTTGAATATTTCTAATAGCTAAAATAGGTTGCAACCTATTAAAAGAAAAAAAACTAATTAAATTGTTTTGATAAGGATTGATTATGGCTAAATATAATCAGAATCATAATTAAATGTAATTAAAGAGGTTAAGAAAGAGAGAAGTAAAACAAGAGCTTAAATATAAGGGTAAACATATGTAGAGTTTCTGGGCAGGTTTGTCCTGGCTTAGCAAAAGGCTATAAAAAAATACAATGTCTGTGGAAAGCGCGGGTTACAAATTAAGCAGCAGTGTATAAATTAATTCAATTTTAGCTCAGAATTATTCTAGTTTGTTTCAAACCGCTGTTATAATACTTATCAGTACTGATGCCTAACTGACCTGCTAAAATGTCCAATTTAGTGAAAGAAAAAGACAAGCATGCATTGCTAAGTGCACCCAAAATATAACAGACAGAACTCACAATATAACCTTTCTAACTTTTGAAAATCTCCAAGCCCAGAAAAATAGGACCTAGTCAAATGTAGCCTTTTGCCTACTGGATTGTTTCCCAATCACCTGCTCTTACCTTGTCTGCATAGACAAGCAACAAATGAAGTAAAAACTTGGAACACCCTAAAGTAACCTAACAGAGACATTTATGAGATGAAAATTTAAAATAGTTCACTGATGGTAAGCTTACTAAATTCTTCTGAATCAACCCACCATAAGAATTTAATAATTTATACATGTATGTAGAAGGCCTTATTAAAATGGTGATATAATTTGTAAATGTTAATATTTGTCATTTTAATTATTTTTATTTTTTATTATTTGAATATAAAATTAATCCATAATATTTTTATATACATACTTTTTATTTTTATATATATTTATTATTATATTTATTCATTTCTTTTATGAAATCAAGTGAGATTGTCTAAATAAATTGTTAATATTTTATTTAATTTATTTGGTAGTTTTTTTTTCCTCATGTGTCATAGCATCAGCCGGGAAGCGAACCCAAACAGCTGTCACTGACTTCTTGACCACCAATGCTTTACAACTTATTTGGTAGTTGGGTATTAGTCTCTCAGTAATTCTATAATCCAATGTGTGGCATTGAGTTAAGTGTTCATGTTCTAACCTGAGAAAAGTGAAATTGTTACTGAGTGAATTCCGAAGATGATGCCAGACAGTAAAGTATTTGTTTAGGGTCTTTCATAATAGAAAGTGACACTTTGAACATAGGTAATTAAGTTCAAAACCTCTACATTTTAATAAAACTCTTAGGAATGTAGCCCCCTGAGATAGGATTTGGGTGAATGATGTTCAAGAAATATAACCAATGTGCCTTGTATAAATATTTGTTAAAAGGAACAGGAGATTTGATCATCATCATCAAATTCAATTTTATTACTGTTTATGCACACCGACAAAATACATATTATTGTAGAATAATGCATACATACACCAGAAATGTTATGTGTATATATATATGGTCTAGGTAAAAATTATCATTTCATCATTACCAGTAGTGAGTTCCTGGTACAATATATGTAATTAAATGATTAATTTCTCTATCTAACATAGAAATACTAGAAATATAAGTTGAATGATCAAGACTTTTTTACCCCTCCAGTACGACCTCTATCATTATGCTCATGACCTCTACCATTATGCTCATGACCTCTATCATTATGCTCATGGGCAGTGAGTATTATTTTATTTTGAAAATGTCACAATGAATCTCTTATATTTAGGCTTATTTGAAACACATGGTCACAAAATTTGATGTTTTATTTTCAAAGAAACTTTATTAGTGAAATATATGACTACAAGCTGTGATGTTCAGATGAAGAGCATGTGTCAGTAGGAGCTTCTTACTTGGGAACTAGAACTATCAGTGTTGATGCTTTTGTCAAATCTAGATGAAGAGAAAAGATTTTAATAGTTCAGCAGAGATAGCATGGCAGAATTGGAAACTTTAGTCATTGGGAATCTTGAAATGTTTCCATGTATTCTCATAGATAAACTTAGTAGAGAGAATTTTGTCTTTGCTTTGGATTTTCCTGAGGGTTCCAAAGAAAATTGCAAGGGCATTCAGTTGTGGGATGTTGAATATTGTTTTACATCGGGTGATCCATATGGAATATGTAATGAAGATCAAGATTCTTATGATGGGAAAATCTCTCTCCTTAATGCAATCTTTAATGGAGAGGATTTTATAATAATCAATTGCTGAATTTTGGGCTATGATTTGCTTCACCGGTCCAAAGCCTGTGCAGATTAATATAATGTGCTCAAAGGTCTCATCCTGTCTGTAGCAGATTGGACAGAAGGATCTATGTTGTTCAGGAAAATTTGATGTTTGTTCTTTAAAAGCATCTATTGTAATATTAAAACTAAATTTGCCAATTTGTATTTTTTAAAATGGTCATGTTACTGAGGCATGGAATTGTCTTAAGAAGTTTGTTATTGGATTCACTAAAAAGTTAAGAAATCTGGGCATGATTCTATTATTGGTGTCTTAATTGAAAGGCATTATCGGATTTTTTTGCTTAGAAAAATAATGAATTTGAATATGTATTATATAGAATTAAAGGCCAAAATTCAACAAT